>JASGCC010000012.1:1011519-1037626 GCA_030067915.1 Hydractinia echinata | reverse complement strand
AAATCTGGCATTGGTTTGGAAGGTGTGTGGATGTAGTATATATTTGTAATTATTCAATTTAAATGCTTTTTGCCTGCTTCACATTGGCATTTTATATTTTGTTTTGTGATCACATGCTCAACACAAACAACAGTTAATTAAGAAAGAAAATAAAAGCACAACTTTCGCAAGTTCAATTTACATTCAACTTAAAACATTTTCGCAAAAATCTTTTGATATCAATCAGGAAATTTTAATACTATGACGACTTTTGCCTTGGCCATTGTTGAGTGCCAAAACTTGAATTAGAAAGGCTAAGATGTGAGGTGTGGGGATAATGATTATCTGATGTCAAAGAAGGTAACACAAACACTTATGTGGCAGAAGTAGAATCTCTTTACAGGAAAATTCTAAACTTTTCAAGATTTTGATCAAATATTCTGTGCTATGACATAAAAGGTTGTCTTGTCATCTTAGCACAAGTAGAATGGATAACAAGTTGTGCTCAAGACGTTCATAAAGATAAGCTGTAATCTTTTTACCTTTTTGAAGGGATAACACAGTTATATTCTGTATTTTGGTGGGGATGAAACTGCTGCAGATGTAAATAGGCATTTTTGATAGACAAATAAATATAATTAAGTTTTTTTCAGATTATTAAGTTTTAATAATCTTAAGGAAAATAGGCCTAAATTAGTCCCTGCAAAGTTCAAAATGTTTTCTCTGGTATTTTTTTGACAGAATAATTTGTGTTCAGAATTTTCATAGGACTGAAAACATTCGTATTTGAAGAGAGGATAACAGGAAATGTTTGGCAATGATATAAAAAATATGAGTTTAATTTTAAAACAAACTTATGCTGATTGATTTACCCTTGATCTGTTGAATGTTTTAACCCAATATTTCATCGATGTTTTCATGCATTCTGTTTTAGTGCCAAAAAAGTCATCTGAAGGTTAGTTTATTTTATATTATTCTGCACAACCGCCTCCAGTTATTTATAAGAGTCTGATGGTTTAATAACATTTTCCCTTCAAATCTTTTAAAGTGAACACAAAGAGCTTAGGTAAGTTTTTCATTCCTGTGCTTGTAACTGCATTTGCAGCATAGGATTTGTGATGTGAACCAGTAAACACAAGTCCCTAGTTTGTCCCAGAATTTTCCCTTAATAAATGAATTTTGACAAAAGGATTCCTAAGCCTCTTGATGACCACATTTGTGACACAACAGTGCTTAAAATAACGGCCGGTCAACGGTCACTGACCGACAAATTTTGTTGATCGACCGTCAGGATCATGTTAGGAGTGGTCAGACTGATGGGCAATCATTTCCTTGCTTCGTAAAAAAAATATTTACTATTATATATTATATTATCTACTGTTAAGAATAGATAATAATGATCTCGCTTCACTTTTATTTCCCATTGATTCATATACATTTCTTTTGATTTTTTACCTTTTGTTTTACTGTAAATAGCTAGCTAAAATGCTACCATTTTGACTACAAATAAAAGGCTTCGCCGTTTGTTTATTTATTTTTTAATCGAGAGAAAAGTTTGAACCCAGGGCTTTTTAACTTTCTTACATCTGGATAGAATTAAATTTCATGATTGAAACCGCTGCGCAAGGAATCGCATATATTTTTTGACCGCCGAAAAATTCAATTTGACCAGCTGTTTTGGATCTTTGGCGGTCAGTATGACCGGCAGTCGTCAAATATTTATTTTAAAAGGTGCACAAAATAAAGTGCAAACTCGGACAGAAGAGAAAGACTTAACACCTCTGATAGAAGCATAAATTTAAGTTAAAAGTAATGTTTGTAGAGATCTTCATTTTTTTCTTTAGGTACTACTAATTTTAAAATAATAGTGGTAACAGTTCTTAAATAAAATTAATGCTGAACAGTAATTGTCTTTTTTCAGAAGACAAAAATTTGTTAATAATCTGGGTATCTAGAGATTCTTCAACTTGGATTTATCCCAGTAGAGAACTTAACTCAATTGACACCAACCGTTTCAAATAAACCATCCAGGTCACAAAGTAAAACATGTACGACCACTAGCTTTAAAAACACTTTGAAGCCACAATGCGTAATAACTAGCTGCACTAGCTTGCCTGCACAAGAATCATTAGAGGCTTATGAAATTTTATGTTAATTCTATTTTACAATTTTTTAATGTGTTAAATGATTCTAATATGGCTATAGGTAGAACTTTTTTAAGTATTCTTCGCAATTATCCTCCTCCAAGGTTCCAGTAAATCCTTCTCCATTTCTTAATGCAATAAAAGCCTGTATTTCTAGTGATAAGCCGTTTTATTGCAATGACAGAGCAGTGGTCCCTTGCAAAAAAAACCCTTACATCTGTTTTCTTTAATAGCTTAGGTAACTTTAGCCGTCATCACAAGTTACAGTTTATGTGAGCAAGGGGGTTTGACTATTCTTATTGTTTTTTTAGTCTTGTCTTTGGAGAGTCAGCAAGGAGGTTTGATTTCTTATTGTTTTTTTTAATCTTGTCTTTTAAATCTTTTAAAGTGAACATGAAAGGTGAAATTTCCCCAACGGTGAGAGGTCACCCTGAGGGGAAAAAAATTGGGTTACATACATAGTGAACTCAATCCGAGGTGAAAAACGAACAAGTTCACCCTGGGGTTAAACACAAAAAAGGGTTGCTGCATTATTTTTACTCTTTGTATGTGATGCATGATTTTCGTATGTTTATTTTAATTTCGTGAAGAGAAAAAAAAAAGAAAACATGGCGTTGAATAACAGAAAGCCATTTGTCACTTTAATGTGTTTAATAAGTACACTTCTTGCATCCTTCTTAACACTTTTGCAACTTCACGGGTTTCTTTTGATAAAATTGATTCAGCACATACCACACATTTATTTCCTTATGGCAGAAGCAATACATTTCAGAAACAAAGCATTTGAAAGATATAAATGACGTAAATTAAGGTAATCTTTGTACTTGTCTGATTAATGAATATTATTCGTAATTACTTGCACTTTAAGTCATTAAACCTTTGTGATAATCCTTTTCTCTAGAGTTGTACGCAAAAGGAAAAGCATTTGGATCAAATCAGGGAGAACTGGTGCGTGGTGGAAAAACCTTATTGACTTGTGTGATGGGAGAATGACTGATAAAGATTGAAAAAAAAATCTTCAAATGTCGTAGAAATATTTTATTACTGCTGGTGGAACTAATACTGCCTTATTCCAAGGAGGTTTCTGATCAAGTTAGCAAAGATGCAATTTCATTGGAAAAGAAAGTTGCAGTAACATTAAATAAGCTCTTTTCCATATCACATGTTCACAATTAACCGTGGCGGCTCAAAATGACAGCGCAACATGAAAACGAGGTTTATTATGAACCATTTAAAATTGTAGCGGGAAAGTGCACAAATTACTTAACAAATTTATGCATTTTTGTTGTTTTTGGCTGCACTTGAGTGCAATGTGGATCAGTTCCAAGCACTATTACCTCATACTAAAACAGTTAATGGTTTGGAAGACTTAGGATCATTACGTGTTCCCAAACTAAAAAAGATTTTGTTTGTTTACAAGGAGAAAACATCTAGCACAAAAGGCTGACCTTATCCTTTGAGTTTTTGCTGTATTCTGTGGCATAACAAATGATAGCAACACTATTAATATCCCTACATGAGAGTGTCATAAGGTCCCCTAGGTTCGCAAGCGAAAATATTTAGTGAGTCTTATTCTGAAAAGATGATTTGAGACATGTCAAGACAAACAAGTACATATAGCTAGCTGCCTTTTCTTGACTAGGCATTGTTGTGCTCTATAAATAAAAGTGATGAATGTATTCAACACTACCCCCCTACAATTCGAGGAATACCAATTATCCTCACAATAGCTATATATATAGCTATCATATACTCCTGGTTGTTGCAGATACAAGATAATTATGTTTTTCCTAGCCCTGTCCAGGATTTCAACCTGGATCTCTCATTTACATGAGTGTCATAGCCATTAGACCAACGGGGCATAAATATATATGAAAAACTTTACAGGTGCATATTATATATGCTTACGGATTTACAGCACACGTAGACTACTTAACTTTTTTTGTGGATATCAAAATTCAATTTTTTTTATTAACTAAATAGACGGGCGTTGACATTGAAATGTCTGGTTAAGTCAAGTTACTGTGTTATCCGCCATTAAACGTCTGGTAACCAGACTTTTTCGTTAGTTCTTTGTCACTCACTCGACCAGCCCATAACTTCGATACAAACGTGATACTTCCATTGGGCGATAACCCCACCAAAGCTTTCCAAGTGTTATGTTTATACTGTGACCACGTTTGTGACTGTGTACCATAGAAGAAGGGGTTTGTATAAAAATTTCAGTACCATTCAATGATAACAAGTGTTGTCAGATACTCTCAAAATTGCTTAGGCATGTATTTTCGAACCATTTATTGAGAAGGAAATCAGAACAACGGAAGAAGTTCATAATAAAGAAAGTTTATCCAAGTGGTAAATATTCTTGAGATGTGACCAGAAGATACATTAAAACGATCAGCAATATCATCAACAAACCAACCTTCAAATGTACTAAGACAACAAAAAACTCATCCAATAAAGACAGTGATCGTTTACGACCAGGTTTGGAATGACTATATCTGGAGTTTTGATAAAATAAATTACCATGATTCTTACCAAGAGACTTTGGGCCAGATCAATAGTGTATACAACGTAATTTTGGTTCCAAGTATGAAAAAACTGATAAAAGTGACTTATAGTTTGGAAAACCGGTGTAAAATTTTACTGCACATGGATCACTTTTTATTTTTTCTAAAGAAAATTCTTTGCTCGGGTATGAATTGATTTCCTTGTTAGGATCCATAATTTTATTTTTTAGAACAATATTATTGGAAAGTTCCTTGATGTCATCTTCCATTTTCTCCTGAAGTATACATATATTGACTAAGGAATTTTGTGTTGAATGGAACTTGGGATATGAATGATCATGAGCTGTTGTATACTCATCTTCTTTGTCATCGTTTAAAACATAAAAGGCAGTGTGAACAAAAGCTGCACACTCCAAACCACGAAAATATTTTCGTTTTCACCCTTACTACTACTTTCTTTCTATAAAGTTAAAATCTTGTGGTAAAGTCTTCTTCCCAGTAAAAACTTATTTCACTACAAAACACGCTGTGAAAAATAAAATGTTCATAATAAACCTTGTTTTCATGTTTACTGCGGCGATACTCGTGTGTATTTTGCAGAACCGGAACAGATATGTCAATAGGCTTATTACCAAGGTTCAATGCAGATGACGGCAAACGCTTTTGGCATTGCCCGTTGCACTGCAGATGTGGTTGTATGCGAAATTTGTCATGTACTTTCAAAAGATGCATTTATGCAACACTTTGGATTTATAGGCTGGAGTTATAGGCTGCATAGATGTCAAGCATGTTCCAATTAAACAACTTCCGGAAAATGCTCATGATTACTTCTCATATAAAATGTTTTATTCAATTAACTGTCAAGCCATATGCGATGCTTGTGGTCGTTTCGTCAATGTTGAAGTAAAATGACATGGCAGCGTACACGACTCTCTTGTTCAATAAAGATACTTAGAAGGCCAATTGAAACAGTTTTACAAGGAGCTACTTCCAGGATGTGAATGTGTGCCACAATAACTTTTGGGAGATCCAGCATATCCAGTACAAATCATGCCAGACAAACAAACAAGTGATATTCAATCAAATGTTAAGAGGTGCTCGAAACCGAATAGAGTTTGTGTTTTCGCCCATTGGAGAATACTTCCGTCCACTAGATGTAGGAATCAAGTCTGTACCAAACATTATATCCGCTTGCTTTGTTTTGCACAATTTTTTTGAAAGATACAATGTCAGATTTGACCGGATGTTAGCAGAGGGAATTGCGCTAGAAGAAAGTTGTTTACTGTTGAAACTAGATCGCATTACCCAATTACAACAAGCTTGGGGTCCAAGGTTGGGTATACAATCACAATATTTTAGAAAGTACATTTAAAATTATGTGATACAAAGAGACAAGAACTACTGTACAGTTTTCTTTATTTGTCTGTTAGTTATAACTGTTTGTGATTTTTGAATAGTCATTGTGAAAAGCTTGATTTCCCATTTGATTTTGTATATAAAATGAGCTGCTGAACGAATCACTTGAATTTCTATTGTCAGGAGAACTAGCCATGGTAACATTAGGGTTGAAAGACAGATTGTGATATTGTGGTTGATAATTGACAAGTATTGCTGATATTTTCTTATATTGCTGTTCGGATTAAACCTTTGGCCGGCGTTCCATAGTTCCTGCTGGCAGCCTCCGAGTGCTGCTGCCATCATTGCCAATCTATCACCAATGGCTTTCCCCACAGACGTGATTGACTCTGACATTTTAATAAATACTTCGCTTTATTCTCGGTTAGACTGAGCAAGCTTATCTACCATACGTTGCTTTGGCTTTAAATCTTCCTTAGCTAAATTGAGAAATACTTGATCTCATTGGTTAGCGAACAACTGTTTTTCCATCAATTTTCTCTTATTGTCAACAAACTTTTTTGTTGGGTTTGATGATAGAGGATCATCACCTCCATTCAAGTGTCACTGGCATTGTTTTCCTTTGTCTCCCCTCCATCTTCTTAATTTTTATGCTCAAACATCGGTCCTTTTTCCTCATTCTCTGTCGTAAAGAAATGAATGGAATTTTGAATGAATGTAGTGGCAGGGCATCCAGTCATAGATTTTTTAATACCTTATTCCATGAAATTAATGAGGTTTCTCAAAATTTGTGTTAATTTAATGACCGTTAATTAAATGCAGTGTTAATTTAAAGACTGTTAATTTCATGACTTGTTAAATTAAAATACTGTTAATTTGGTGACTTTTTTTATAATATATAAAAGCCTAAAAAACATAAGAATACAATTTTTTGTACAAATTTTCTACTATTTCCTCCTTATAGGACAATAGCTCAACGGTGTTCTCTTTTTCAGCGATCTTTTTTAAAACAGCTTTTGTATCATCTTCATACTCTGATCAAAGTGGAAAATAAATGGCCCTTCGGCCCCATGCTTTTCGCGGTTGAAACTAAGAAAGACTACTTCAGTCACCCTCTATAGATGAAGTAAATGATATACAAACAAGAATATAAAAAAAGATTTTTATCCCTACTGGTTATGTACCAGGAATTGATTTTTAGAAAGATTAGGTAGATTTTTTGACCATTTGTGTTATTTTTCGTAGATTCAACAGATGTTTTCTGAATCGAAAGTTGTACAAAAAAATAGCGACGTAACTTAGATCCAATGTAATTAGAATTAAATCTGTGCACTGGCCTTCTTGATATTGTATGACGATAATGTATTTCCCCACTGATTCCTGGGTTTGTTTATTGTTAGTTAAGTTTTTTTTTATCAATTTCGTTCCCAGAGGGCCCATTATGGCAGTCATGCGACGGTTGTAAAAAACGGCGTAAGCTCAAGTTTTTACAAAATGGCGGCAAGGGCTCCCAACTCAAAGAGGCCTAGCGTATCAGGAAAATCTAAATTATGCACCAACATTGAGTGTGAGCGATAATAACATTGTGAACTCATAAATAAAGAAAGTGTTACTTCAGTGTCTAACAAAGTAATGATCTACATATGTACAATGACTACTAAATAAAGCTATCAAAAAGGAAAGAAAGCTTTAAAAGGCATGAATTTTGCAAAGCAATGGGTAGAATGAGATTATTTAATTATCCAGAAATTGATGTCCGATTGTCAAAAATATCAAAAGGGGAAATGTTAAAGTTGATTTACCGCTTGGACAATATTGAAACAAAAGTTAAACATAAGTTGTAGACCTAGCCAGAGGACTACAATATATATATACAATAACAAAAAATTACAAAAGAGGAACTTGTCCATGTCAATGGTCATACATTGATGCTGAGCAGGGACAGTTCATCATTGTCATATGAAATCTTAAATGTTTTGTCTGAGCTAAGGAAAAGCTCTGTGAGACTATTCTCATTGAAACTGGCAATGTTTTCGTTAGTCAAGAGTGATACCAATTTAGTTACCAACTGATTATAAACAGACAGATAAACTTGATTTTTGCCTTAGAATATGATGATTGCATACCATGATGCACAAAACGCAGCTTTTTTCGTCATAAGCCCACAATTTGTACAATTCACAAATGTAGTGGTCACATCTTCAATTTTTTGTTTGCACGTCATGCAAGCCAAGGCTTTTGAAATTTTTTTCACACCAGTTACTTTCTATATCCCTGTCAATGATAAGTTTCAACTTGGCTAAAAACTGATGAAGGCTTTCAGTTTCTGTTTCAAAAATTTGTTAAAGAATTAAAAACATTTGTAGTGAGTACAACACAAGTTGTTATCATTTTTTGTACCTGAAAGTCCTTCTTCATACGTCATAAGCAGCAATTTAAGCTGTTTTTGAGATTAGTTTTTTGCACTGAAAAGTACAGTGCGCCACAAAAGCTATACAGTGACAAGTAGTATTATATAGCTAGGGCAAATTAAATAATAAACAATGTAAGAGAATACTAAAAAAAAACTACTTTAACTAAAAAGGCTTGCTACCAAAATTCTCACCAGCCAACTTTCCAAGGCGAAAAGCAGGCACACACATGACAAATATAAACGGATTGGGTTCAGTTCCGGGCTACAAATATATGAAAGCGTAAAAATACCGGAACGGAATTGGGGTAAAAAAACGACGTCTTGTTCCGTGAGACAAAGCTGCAAATACACGCCAATTATTTTACAGTTGCAAAAACGTAATGATATGTTGAAGAATTTCTCAGTTTTGTTGAAAGTGACGAAATAATTACATAAAATTATACTGGAATTATCATTATTATTAACGCATGCAGGTATTCATCATCAAGAGTAATTATCACCATGTTTTCTTTCTGGTAATTTTTTTTTTGTAGTGTAATTCCGTATTACACTACATTCAAAGCTTTTCTTAGCGAAAAGTAATTAACTGAAAGCACTTTTTCTTCCAAAATTTTTAAATTTAAAACAATCAAACAATGAAAAAATTAATTTCGATTTCCAACCGCCTTGTAATAGAAGAGACCGCTTCACTATCTAAACTCTGATCGTGATGTGACAACCATTGAAGTAGATCTTGCCTTGTCAACTTTAAAACCAGAACATGCGAAACTCAAAAAGAACTCATCTATGAGTTTTTCCAAACTGAAAAAGGTCGTAACATCATCACTGCTGGTTGAAGGGCTGCGAGGGCTGTTGGGATAACAGAAACATTAAAAAGTGTCAGAGAAGCAAATAGCCAGATCAACATGGTCCCATTTTTGTAAAATTACCATACAAAAAAAGCTACTTACTGTTAAAAATGTTTTTCCTGCGCAAAATTTTTTTCCTCCTTTTTACCAAATTCGCCTTAATTAAAAGTATTGAAAACAACCTGGCTCAACCGCGTTATATAAATGCCTTTTTCAAAATAATTTTATTGAACCGTGTTAATTTCATGACAGTTAATTTAATTCGCGTTAATTTCTTGACTCGTTAATTTCATGGAATAAGGTATGTCCCGGTTATCACACACAAGTGATGTTGAACAGGGATGTTGAATTTCCTGTTACTTACATAAGCTATTGGTGTGCCATTGGCGTTTTGCCACTGTTACAGTGTATTTATTGGTGACTGGCCATTCTGGTTAATATGGGGCGAGTCCTGCCAGGTAATATGTAAGCAATGCATAAAGTAGACTTCTAATTTTATGGGGCGTGAGGTTGATTTCACAACAAAGTACATGAAGGTTTACAATGGCAAAAGGGTAGTCCCACAATTTTTTAGAATTTATGTTCCCTTAGGTTTTGTAGCTTGTGAAGTTGAAGTTGAAGCTTGTTTTCTTATGTTGTGTTAATACTAAGATGCTCAGATGTAAATATCTGTATACACATTTTTTATTTGTTGTACATTTGTATGTGCCAATGTAGGCAGTGTTACGTTTTATAATTCTGTTTATTGAAATGTTATTCTTTGTATAAGATTTTTGTTTTTACTTTCACCAATCTTGTTCCCAGGGCTTTTTGATGAATTTCATGGCTCTATGATAGCTCAGGTCACAAAATTGCATAAAAACGAAATAAAACTCACTAGAGAAAAAACTGCAACAAATTAACTGAAATAGAGGAATTTTTTTTGAGAATGGAAAGTATGTAACAACTGAGTTGATTGTAATTGATGGTGATGGATAATCTGTCTGAAATCATATATAGTTCCACTAAAAAATTGTGACACTGGAACTTTGTGTACATTTTATAAGGTGGTGTTCCTTCAGAACATGCTATTTGCAAAGATTCAAAGACTGGTGAGGAGTAGTGTTTACCCTGTTTTTAGAGATTTTGGAAATAATCAGTTTTCTTGAAAGGGTTCCGAAATCTTTTGATTTATTTTTCTTGTTTACCAGCAAAACAATATTGATCACATGAAGTTGTAGTTGCTTGTTTATATCTTGATTGATGTTGGTTTACCCTTTTGTCACGGTGGCAGCGGTTGTGGGGCCATTTTTAACACAGTTGATTCAAATCACTGTAATTGCTCGTTTTACTGGAAGAAAAGTTTTCTATTTTTTCTCGTAACAGAAAGCTGTTATTGTTGTTGTTGTGTTCTCCTGATATAAACTTCTAAAAGACCATAATTTTTTTCTGTTTTTATGTAAGCGTGGTGCTTAGTTAAGATGAAGAAAGAAAGTGTTGTTGCTGTACTATCTATGAGTTTGTGAATCTTTCCAAGCAAAGATGAAGTGAAGTGAAAAAGCATTTTTAAAATCAACGATTTTAGAATGATTTGAAAGGAACTATGCTAAATTGTTTTTATGTTACAATACGTAATATTTCTTATGTTTGTAGAGTTTCTTATAGCTAGTCAGAATTAGAGAGTTTATGAGGAAAACTTTAAAATTTTCCTTTCAATGAAGCAAATGAACAAACATAAAAACAAAAACAATTTTTATTATAATGTGTATATAGCTATGTATTGGGGAATAGCAGTTAAGAATTTGTGTGTTGTATATTTTATTGTGTTTTATCTGGACAGTGTTGTATTAACATATAAAATCTCAATGTTTAAAAAAAATAAGATTCATGTTTCTTATCTCATTTTTTCCCATGCACTTTCACCAAAGCAAATATTTAGTTTTTTTTTCTATTCTGCATAATTTTTTGAAGCTCTTGCGCGCAGAAGATTAGAGCTTACAATACAAAAGATTGTATTTTTAAAAATAAGCTCCTGCACGGAGTGATAAGAATGGTTGATGAAATTTTCGAACATGCAGAAAGTTTGACTACTTCATACACAGAGCTTTCTTAAAGTCTTAATCAAAATGCATCTCAGAGGTTAACTTTACACTAGTTTTTTTCTCCTTCCTTTGACACGTGTTCTAATTTAATTTGAAATTTAGTTAATTATTTTTTTCCGTAAAGGAAACCTAAGGTATAAAATGATGTTTAAAAAGTTGGTTAAGTCTTTAAATTTTTTAAAAAGCTCTTTTTGTTCTCAAGATATTCACATTTAAAGATTTTCAGATTTAATTATGCTGCATAAATTATGTCATATTTAAGAAATAGCAATTTTTTACATTTTCCTTCATCAGTAATTTTAGACCTGTTAAAGATGTACATTCCTTTTTGATATCTAGATCAGTATTGTATCAGCATTTTCCCCTTATTGGGGGCAGAAAAGCGCACGCTAAAAAGTTTTTTTTTATATGTGTGATTTCAAACCGACCACAGTTTCTTGTTAAAGCTTAGGAGAAGTAAGAAGTACGTTATACTGAGGCAGACCGAGAAAGACTTGGCAGGAGGTTATAAGGACAGACTTGATACAGAGGAAGTTGAGTTTAGATCTAACACAGTCTAGATCAGATTGGAAGAGGGTCATTAATATACCCCGTCCAACCCATGCTAGCATGGAAAACGGACGTTAAGCCGAGAATGATGATGATGATGAATGGTTGTACAATAGCTTATCTGTGAGTGCTTGTGAATTGGAGGATTCACAGTGCTTAAATATTCCTATTTTTTAAAAAATGTCAGCTTGATGTTTAGCTAGCATGTAATTTTCAATTTGTTATTCACCTTTCATTGTGTTAATTGTTTATCCAATATATATTTTTCAGAAATTGATTTTTCAATTGAAGAAAACTCAACACAAAAGGTAATTACTTGATCTTGATTGAGTGTTTATTTTGTTGTGTGGTACATTTAAGAAGGTTTGGCATAAAGACTCCAAATTTGCTACTGGCATTCATTTACGCGTGATTTTGCTGGTATCAATTGGCACAATTCAGATTTCACCAGTCCTTTAGTGACAATCAAATTCAGGATATGGTATAACTTTGTCACTCCTAAGTAAGTTCTCACACTGTTAGTATTGTTGGTATTGAACAACAAGCATTCTTTGCAAATAGGTATTGTAAAAACTAAAAATTTAATACTTAAAATTATTTTCTCCACATCAATAACTTCTCCTCTGGCCTAACAATTTAGTTCAAACTTCAGCCCTCCAAATTAGCATCTGCAATCAGCAATTGTCGTCACAATTTCTGCTGGCACTGTTACATTTTGCCGTGACAAAAAACTGCCAAAGCTGTTAAGGTCAATTGTTTACGAAATTTACGACTGCACAGACGTAAATTACACTCATATTGTAATTATAATTAATTTCAATTAAAATAAGGCCAAAGTTAAATGCAAAACAAATACAAATACAAATGCACAAGTATTATTATTTCCAAAGGCAGATATAAAAAAGGCGTATTACTTAAATATTAAATATTAAATAACACTTAAATACATTTTGTGCTTTCCACAACAATTTAATCTACCCACAAGTTTTTTTAAAGCACTTTTGTCAATTTAATTTCATTTTAGGATGTGAACTTTGATAATTTTTTACCTTGTCTGGAGAATTTGCCCTGATCATCACTGAATTGCATGTGCAAATTAATTAATTAATTGCAAATTAATTAATTAATTGCAGCAGTCAGTTCTGAACTAAGTTTGTATTAAAATGTAGTAAGAAAATTTTAAAAGTTAGGGTATTTACATTTAGATTACTCATGAGAAGGGTGAAAGTTTGGTTGGTGAGTAAAAAGTTCCGTGATTAAGGTTTGAATAAATTTTTTGTTTGTTTGATTGGAATTAAATGGATTATCATTCAATGTTGAAATAATTTATTTTGTCCCAATCTTTGTGTAGCAAGACAAAAATATTTCAAGCATAATTTAGAACTTACAAAAGAGACTAAATCCAAAATGCGATTCTGTGGTATTAATATTTAGACTAGGCTGGGGACCTGGAGTCAAAACACCTGGTTAAGCCACAAGTAACTGTGTTACCCGGTGTTGAACGTCCGGAAGAGTGATTAATAAGAACTGTAAACTGAGCCACACATTCAGGTGGAGCGCTTTAGTAAAGTATGTCATAAATCGAGTGAGGTTCAGAACATGGTATGGTATTTTTCAAAAAATAGGTGCACAACATTATCGTCTTTCCGGTGCAATATATTTTTCAAAAAATAACTTTCCACAACTTTAGCTGAAATAAAAACACAGTGTACAACTAGTTGCTACCCTGTCATAGCAAAAACAGTCGGCCAACCCTTTTTATTTTCCAGAGAAAGTTCTCGCTAAAGGTTCAAAAATAAATATTACTCCGGGCTGAGTGATTGGTACAGGCAAACAATGTCGCACATCCATATAGGTATAATACCTTTTTTTTGAAAAAAACTTTATCGTAACTTCGGTTAAACAGAAACACAGGAAACAGCTATTATTAACATTGGACTGAGCGCTTAGTACAGGTAAACTGTGTCGTCAATGCATTTAGCCATAACACCATTTTCAAAAAAACTGTGTTGTAACTTCGGTTTACATAAAACAACACAGGATACACTCCGTTAACACTTGGCTAAGTGTTTACTACGTACAGGTAAACCATGTCACATATCCATATAGGCGTCATACCCTTTTCAAAAAATCTTATCACAGCTTCAATTTAAACAAAACAAACAGGAAACAATCTGTCGCTAACAACGGGCTGGGCGCCTAATACAGGTAAACACTGTTTCACATGTGTATATGCGTAGTACCCTTTTCCAACAAAACTTTATTGCAACTTCGGTTTAAATAAAAACACGGGAAACAGCCTGTTGTTATCCCGTCTAGCTAAAAAAAAATCGCTCAGCAATTTTATTTTGCGAATTAAGTTTTCATGACAGTAATAAAAGGTGTCCCTACCTACTAACTGCATTTTAGCATAAGAAATATTGATTAAGAATTTTGTTGTGGCTAAGCCAAACTGCATTCATACTTTTACTCTTCAGCCAGGAAGCTAAAGAGCTAGCTAGAGAGCCAATAAAATAATAATATACCAAAATAACCCTAAATAATAATATACCAAACTTATAATAAGAATAAATAAGGCTAGCTACAACTAGCTGCCTTCAATCTACGTTCGTAGCTGAAATCTTGAAATTGGTTTGTTTCAGATTTACACATGGCTAGAAAACGTGATGATATTTTCATCTTAATATGTGAAAACATAGACACAATGAAGAGAATATATTAAACGTTGATAGAACTGAAATTTAGACAGTTAAATAATTATACTAGCCCAACCAAATATTGACTATGGTTGTATAAATGTTTATGCACACCGAATAATTTTACAAGTAGCACATTTTTTATTATATTGCGTGTTTTATAATTATACTTAAAAATTTACTCAAAAATTGAATTTTTTTCTATAAAAACACATGAAATTGAAAACACTGTTCGATTTAGTACCATATTCTCAACGAAAGACTTTGGATCCACTGGTAGGCTTTTCTTTTTAAAGAACATTCTAAACTAAATGCATAATTTGAGACATAAAATTAATTCCAGATTTAAGAAAGAAAAAACACAAGGTTTACTGGTCAAGTGATGGAGTAAAGTTTTCCGGTTTGCCATTTATGTTTGTTGGAACAAAATTTTTGGATTGTCATCATGGAAAAGATAGGAACCTAAATTTGAAACTATCAGTTGCCGAATGCCATGGGGAGCCGCAGAGAGCTATATTTTAGACAAGCAAATGGCTGAATGTATAGTAACTGTGGAGGATGGTTTCACAGAATGTGTGAACGGATACCGGACTCTGTATTTAGGGTGGAAAATTGTAGTCTGTGGTATTGTTATTGTTGTTCCACTAATATAAGTAAAAAAGACGGTTGAAGGTAACTTAAAAATAAAACATAGTCTTCGCTAACTTGTTGTGTATCCCGCGTAAGTCCAAGCTTATGAGCCTTGGGGATGAGGTGAAGGGGCACAGGAAGCTTAATTTAACCCAGTAAAACCGGGTTTATACAAAGTCTTGCCTGTTTTCACCCAATAATGACCTACTAAAACGAAGCATGCTTTTGTTGTTTGCTTTTGCTCTAACTCCTCATCCATTCTATTTTAGTCGCAAAGACATTGGTGCCAGAAGGTTACCTTAAGGGAATTAATTTTCGCGGGAACTTAATTTTGGGGGGGGGGTTTTAGGAAATTTCGCGGAAAAAAAGGGAATTTAATTTCGCGGATCAACATGATTTGGAAATTTCGCGGATAAAGTGTATCCAAAAATTTTGCGGGAATTTAATTTCGCGGATCCAAATTTCGTAAAATTTTAAAAGTAAGAAATACGAATTTTAGTAACTCTTAATATATCTTTTCTTTAACTATCCGCCATATCATCCTCTAAAATAGAAAATATATTCCCAACGTCATCCTCATAATCAGAATCACTATCCAGATTTTTTCATGTATGTACATGTCTCTTTCAAGACTATTTTCCAAACGATTCACATGGAATCACAAAACATAGTTCATAATTGCGGGGTAGGTTTATTTACTGAATTTTACGGTATCTAAAATTAAAAAAATTAAAATAAAAATTAAAGAAAAAAAGGGAATTTAATTTCGCGGATGAACGTGTTTTCGAAATTTCGCGGGAATTTAATTTCGCGGATGAGGCACATTTGGATTTTTCGCGGGAATTAAATTTCGCGGTTTTACCCAAAAACCGCCAAATCCGCGAAATTTAATTCCCGCAAAAATTAATTCCCTTAAGGTAGTTCTTGCTGTATATCATTCTGTACAACTTCCTCCAGTTATTCTATTCTTAATGTCACTTTAATTTTTTTTATCGTTTTTCCTTTAAGTCTTTTTAAGAGAAAACAAGACTTAGCTAAGTTTTGACATTCCTGTTTTTGCAATTGTATCTGCATTTACGCAGCATGGTTTTTGTGGTGTTAGACAGTGAACATAAGACAATGTTATGCATAAACAAATGCAAGACTATTTTCCTAAATAGGAAACACAAAACTGATAAACATGATAATTGTAGGTATTGTGTATGTGCTGCGTCTTGTCTGTGTTTACACAATAATGACCTACTATAACAAAGCATGATTTTGTTGCATTGTTCCAACTCATTGTTTCATTGATGTCTTTGTTTATTCTATTTTAGTTGTAGAACAGAGTGAGTTGGTTTGTTCCAGCACAAATAAGAACGTGACCTTGGGTAAGTTTTGAGGTTTTTGCATTTGTCTGTGCATTTAGAGCTCAGTTTTTTACTCTGTGAGCCAAAAAATACAAGTGATTGCAGCACAGGAATTCAAGAATAATGTAAAAGTATAAACACAAATGATAATTTGATTAGAAAGATCAAAAGTACTGACAACAGGATCATTAAAAATAAGCTAATGTCTTGTTTGGTATTGGTTAAAGTATAATAACAAAACATTTATTTTTTATTGTGACTTTTTGCCGATTTGTTTATTGTCATTTGCATCTATACAGTGTGGTAAATTCCACTGTCCCTTTATTCCTTTTTCCTTTTAAACTCTATTCTTCTTTAGTAATTATAGCATATAATTCTAATATATTTTATTGTATAAATTTTTCATGTATCTGGTAATTGCACATTTTTGTTCATGTTCTAGTGTAAACATTCTGTTTGCTTGAAGATTTATATGTCAACATTACACATGAAAACCTGGTAATCCAGTGTCTTAGTTGAGTCAAATGTACTGAGAACTAGAACACTGTAGAAACTTTAGTCAAAGTGAAAGTTGTTTGAGGTTAAAATTGAGGACAAAAATGAGGGTCAAAAAAATTTCTTTGTATAAAGCATAGTTCAAAAGTTATTTTGAAAAAAAAATTAAAAAATAGCGTGCTCTTTGAGCGATTATCTAATCTACTGCGTCTTTGGAACCTTAAAATTTGTGTTATTGGACTTTTCTGTATTAGCAATAAAAAGAATTTTACCAGTTGGACTTAACTGAAAAATTTGCATAAGATTCTCAATGATAGATCCTCTTTTGGTTACAACTTGTGTGACTCCAGATACAGTTTTCCTAATATTTGTATTTCTTGCCACCCCAATCATGATTAGGAACTTCTTTTTCGTTAAATTTCTTTAAATTATCTTCACGTTTTTTATGTGGCACGTGACCCTTTTACATATTATTTCAGGTTTGCTACATTTGTTAACTGTTATACATTAAGAACGAAAATTTTCGGACGGAAAAACTTTTCCGTCTGAAATTTGTGTCTGCCAAAAGTTTTTTTGTCCGAAAATTTTGGTTTTTCTAACATTTTTTTTAAAAAAGGACCAGTGCATAGAATTATATTATAGGGCAATCAGAAAATCAATAAAAGATGCAGTTTTTGAACTTATTATTTCCGTTATTTTCACATTTAGCTGAGGCTCTATCTATGTAGTTGGATCCCGAAGACCCTTTTTTAGATCTTGATTGAATATATGTACACTATAAAGGCTTCTAGCCTTCTTTTTGTGTCATTTCCTGTAATCATTACTTTTGAAATTTGGTTAAAATTCGTTCAAAATACTTATTCATACTTTTTGACATTATGAATCTTGTTATGTTAAAAATGTGTCCTTAATGTAGCCAGATAAGATGTCTTCTCACAGCAAAATCATGCATACACCTGTTGTTAATATAATATTTATTTTTTTATTAATTCTTAACTATAGGAGTATATCATGTTGAATTACATTTTTTAAATTAAACAGAATTTTTTTTTAATTTGCAGTGATGACATTATGTGTTTTTGGCTATAAAAGTTATTAATCGTAGCTGAGCCATAAATCTTACGTAATAAGGTCACATGCCACAAAAAAGCTGGACCTAGTTTGAAATTTTTTAATGAAACAGACAGTCCAAGCAGCGGTCAAGAAAAAGAAATATTAAAAAACAATATCTAGAGTCACATGAACTTTTAACAAAAAGTGGATATGCATTGGCAATTTCTGATGCAGATCTTTCAGGTGAGTGCAACTTGTAAAAGTACCTCGGGATACTTTTAATAGTATGGTCCAAAACAATAAATATTTTATGTTCACTAATTTAGACGTTTTACAAGAGAATAAATAGATCTCTGAGATCTCTGTAAAAGAATTAAATAGTGGGATGACAAAAAATTTTTTACCCTTCATTAAAATAGATAAAATTCTTGCATCATAAGGTGGTATAAGCATTTAATCTATATATTATTATGTCTGTCTTTAACGGCCAAAGTAGTAATAGTGTAAGCAAATTAGACAATATTTTGATGCCAATTCAATAAAACAGATTAACGTTAGTAGGCGTCAATACATTGACACTAATATTTTTAATTAAATTAATGAGCCATTGCATTGCACATGTAACTTTAAGCCCCAAGTCCAAAATAAGATCAATTTTCTGGAAAAAAAAGGTAAAAAAAAAAAACTTCTAAATTTTGTATTGTTACATTTAATTTATCATATTTTTGTTATAGCTGAAAAGCTCAGGCAAAGGTCAAAAAACAGCACGTGTAAGTTTTTCATAAGTGTTTGCACCCTATGAGGTTTACATTTGGTCAATCAATTCATCCTATACATTTCTACTTTCATATAAATTTAAAGTACACTATGGTACTGTGCTTGCTTTTAGATTTGGATATTTTACCTGGACGAATAGGGAAGGAACTGATGCACGGTAAGTTTTTATTTATCCTTTAATTTTCTGCATATTTTTTTATTTTTTATTTTCATGTTATCTTACAGAAACAAATTATTCATGCGTTTTAATCATTTCCTTTAGGGAAATTCTCCTTTGCCCCAGTAGGCAGTGTCATCATTTTTGTCAAAAAAGTCATACTATTTTGAAGATATATAGGGCAAACTAGAGAAATCAGTTAAACTTGGCTCACACAAGCCGATAAAATTCATCACCAAGATGGGGATAACAGAGTTTTTGGTGTAAATAAAAAATTATCGCTTCCATTATAGTTTCCATTGTTAGTGTTGTAACTACAAGGTTAATTGACTATTTGTTTCATTTTATATTCAATTGCTGGTCCGAGTAAGTTGCTAACTGGTGGGTAAACAAAGCTAGCTAAACTTCAAAAGGTGTATAAGTTTTCTTTACCCAAAGTGGGTGTGGTTTTAATTAGCCAGGCAGCCTATGTTACTCCCTTTATGATTACAAAATTGGGAGAAAATTATTAATTACCAGGAAATAGTCAGTTAGACAGAAATTAAAGACGAAAAAAGGTAATTCCGCAGGATAAACAAATGTCAACCACAGTGTTTGAACCATGATCTTAGCCATCAATCAGAATCATGCTGCAGCTTAAATCCATACTTAAAATATATTCTTTTTCCAATGTCCATCTGAATTGGTTCACAACGATATTATTATCAGATGTCTCAAAAATTATTAAGCAATTTTGTAATTAACAAAAAACCTATGTATTTTGTTTAACAATTTTAAACGAAAAAACATTTCTGTGCATTTTTTGTTTTTTATTCCTATCTCCGTAGGAGTAAATATTTTATAGCTGTGTAAGGAATGCTATCTATTTTTGACCAGTGTTATTAAGTTGCTGACTTTCAGCCTTTGTTTATTAAAAGATGTTTTTCATTATAGAAATGAAAATGGTTGACCAGAACACTGGTAAATTTAATTTTTTTGGTTGACTTTATATTTTTCAATTACATGACACTGTCCAGTTGGGTTTTTTTGTGTGTAATTATTATTTATTTTGTGAAAAGCTATTTACAGAAAAGTTTTTTATCACAAATTTAAATTTTAAGTAATTTAACATGCAACACAGTTTATTCTATTAACAGTGTGTGACAAAATTCAAACTCTCAATTTTGAAAAATCTGTTGTTTTTTAGTACTTAAAAGGGTAAGAAATGATGTTAAACTTATATTGTGGTAGTTAATTTTTTAGCAAGTGTTTTATTTAATGTACACTTTGATTTTATTTGATGTTAGGAGTTATTATTTTTTTTTTTTAGATAACCAACCAATGTTTAGTAAGTATATATAGTTTTAGAGTTACCAGCTTTCAAGGTGAGAATTTTTGCCGGTTTTCAAGGTTAGAACTTGGCGATTCTGGTCTAAAATCACCCAAATTAATTTTTTTCAAAACTCTTTCTTTTAAAATTCTATTTTTTTATTCATTTTTTTAAACTAACACTACATCATATTAATTTTGTCATTACATTGTCAATAAAATATTTTTTTTGAAAAAAGTCATTTTTCCATTTGTGTACTAAAATTTTAATTTAAGTTTTGTTTTTTAGCAGCCATTTTTCTTGAAATTTAAATAATTTAACTTTTCGCTAAATACTTTAAGAGTTAAATTATTTAAATGTACCAAGCTAAATTCTTTTTCTCTGTTGTTAAATTAAATCTACATCAACATTTGTACTATTAATTCTTTTATTACTGAGCATTTTTATTTATTTTCTTGAAAAAAAAAACGTTTTTACACTGCCTAAACAAAAGTGCCCATACCTTCAAAAAAACTTTTTTTTCTCATGTTTTGCTCCTTTTTTAACAACGGCTGTTCTTCAAGAAAATGTAAAAAAATTTTAGCTCCACAAAAATTATTGTGGACCACATGATGCAAAATTTTACTCTTAAAAAAACAAGCTAGCTGAGCCGAAACCAAACCATCGCGCTATCGCGATTGAATAAAAATAAAAGTCTTTTTCTTTATGGGAATTTGCATGTTCTATTTCAATTTTTAATTCAATGCAGGACAATTGTGTACTTAACCAACACTGAAAAATGTTGTGATATTATTTCAGTATGTTAGATATCTAATCTATTCTTTTAGATGGCCAGGACAACAGCCAGTTCGAACCAACAGGTATTTTTGTTTATTTTTGGTATAGTAAAGTCTGTTTCTTCTGAGTATAGAAGGTACAATATAATGGACATACTGCTTTAGAAAAATCTGTTTTGAGCAGTCAGATTTTTATAGATACATTTTCCTCTTGTCATTGTTTTTCATTGTGTATTGTAAAACACTTAGTTGCTCTGATGATTTGTTAGTACTTTTATGATCATTGTGTAATAAATAATCTTTTGAAGTTTTTGGAGAGTACTTTGTAACCTAACAAAAAGGGATTAAATAGAAAGAAAATAAAAATTTGAAAAGAAACAATAAACCTGTTGGCTTATACGCAGTTTTCATTATATATATCTATCAAATTTTAGGATTGAGTTTACATTTATTATACAGATGTGGATTTTAAGCAATTTAGAGGGACCCGAGGTACTTTTACAAGTTGGACTCATCAGAAAGATTTGCATGGGAAATGCTAAATGACATATTCACTTTTTGTTAAAAGTTCATGTAACCCCAGATATCGTTTTTTAAATATTTGTTTTTCTTGCCACCTTGATGGCCATTTCGATCTTCTTGTTCATTAAAAATTTTAGACTAGCTCCAGTCCTTTTTAGTGGCATGTGACCCTGTTACGTAATATTTCAGTAGCGCTCACAAATTAATGACTTTCACTCACTATTATTAATGACTTTCATAGCCAAAAACAATTAATATACTGTCGCAACAAAGTTAAAAAAATTCAACATACTTTGCACATCGATCTCTGTACGAATGATTTATGTTTATTTAAAAAAAATAATTCAACATGATATACTAGCCGTCTAAGCAATAAAACGAAAAAAAAATAATATATTAGCAGCAGATGATTTGCAAGGTTGTCTAAGTTACTTAGAAGATGGATATATTTTTTATTAAAAAATATTAAAAAATCAATAGAAAAGAATACTACTTTAATTCATCCCACGATACAGAAAAAGACAGAAATTACTGTCTAATTAAAGTTTGTTTTCATGATATTCTTCCAATATGTAACGCAACTGCACCTCCATGATTAGACCTTTTAAAAGCATTCATCATACATTAATGTCCAACGAAACCCTCACAATTCGCCATTTTTAGGGTCAACAAATAACTGCTGTGGCTATATTCGCACTTATTAGAATACTGTGGCAGCTTCTAAATTTTTAAACTTAACAAAACACAAAAAAATGTTTTAGCTATCTCCTAAATTAAAAATATTATTTTTACCAGAGAAAAGCAAATAAAAAAATAAAATAAAATAATAATAGTTAATTGCGTAAATATTAAAGTTCAACGCAGAAAAAACGGCATTTTATTAAATATATTTTAGCGTTTTCTGCAATGATTTAATCAAACTACATTGGTGACAAACTGTTTTTAATGATGCAGTTGAAGCACATGTTGAATAATCAGTAACTTTCACAACCTGCGTCTCAAATAAAAGTCCTTTGAAATAAAAATCTTGCACAACTTGCGTCTCAAATAAAAAGTCCTTTGAAATAAAAATCATGCACATTTTATTTTTCGTTTGATTGCTCAGCTATGTGAGAACATTATGCAGAATTATTTCTATTTTTTTTAAAAAAATAATCGTTCGTAAAGAACTTTATGCAGAATTACTTTAATTTTTTTTTAAAAAAATAATCGTTCGTAGAGAACTTTCGTTTCACTTTGCCGCGCGAAGTTATCTGTTCTGGCTATGACAGTCAGTAATAATTAAAGCGCTACTGATATATTACGTAACAGGGTCACGTGCTACTAAAAAAGACTGGAGCTAGATTGAAAATTTTTAACGAAGAAGAAGGTCGAAGATAACCAAGATGGCAATCGAGCGACAAGAAAAATAAATATTTAAAAAGCTATATCTGGAGTTACATGAAGTTTTAACAAAGAGTGAATATATCATTCGAATTTCTCATGCAAATCTTTCAGATGAGTCCAACATGTAAAAGTACCTCGGGATCCCTTTAAATCTCAGTTTTTCACCCATTTAAGCCTAATTTTATTTCTGTGATTTTTGATCAAATACATGACGGTAAAAATAAACTTAACAATTGTTTTTTTGTATTTAGATATAATTGATGACTTGTATATTGATGTAAGTTTTTTAATAAAAAATCCTACAATT
Organism: Hydractinia echinata; assembly: GCA_030067915.1. Taxonomy (NCBI): domain Eukaryota; kingdom Metazoa; phylum Cnidaria; class Hydrozoa; order Anthoathecata; family Hydractiniidae; genus Hydractinia; species Hydractinia echinata. Next base: position 1,014,289 of record JASGCC010000012.1, on the reverse strand, counting down.
TTTTTATTTTTATTTTTACAATATTCTCTACCTGTGATCTGCAACTAAGTTATTTATTAGGGGATTTTAGCAATTAACCTGCTAAAGCAAAAAAATGTAAAATTATTAATATTCCTAAAGTAAGATTACTTTTTTAAAGTGTTTTGAAATACTGGTGGGTTTTCTTGGACAATTCTTTTGATGAATCTCTAAAATTAAATTCACACTGAAAACGCAGTCCCTTGTGGCATGGCACGTCACTGCATAATTTTTGCATTTTGTGTTTATGTTCAATTTTCATATACAATAGAAAAAAAGGATAACAATGAAAAATGCTGCGGCATGACTTTAATGGCTACTATATTTATGGTGAAAACATGCCGTGATGCACAACTTTTTTTCAGTGTGAATTTAGCATAAGAAAGATACTTAATATTCAGCGTTACAACATTTATCACATCTTATTTTTTCAGTTTTTGATGCTTTTGATTACCAACTGACAAAGATATGAGATGCTTTAATCTCTTCAACATTTTGTTTTGAATAAACATTGAGCACCATGTTTTATTAAATACTGCCAAACAAACCTGTGGTAATGACCACTGCTCTTTAACAACCAACTGCTTATAATAACTACTTTAGAACACACCTCTCCTATTTTAGTAGAGTAGTTGAACTTGCCTATAAGGACCACTTCTCTAATTTGATTTGATGGTTTACAAAATATGTCTCCCTAGATTGATCACAACCTCAACTACAGTCAAAAAAAATTATTGCTCACCACGCACATCATGTTAGTTTTTTGTTTCAATTTTATCGTGGCCAGTTTCGTATGATGTCAGTCATTTTTCACCCCATGGGTAAGTAAGGACAACCTGGGACGTTTTGAAATTAACATGTTGATGATATCATCAAAAACCCTAAAACCCCCATATTAATGTAACCATTTGTCAGAGTACAAGATCCTACACATTTTCTTTCTCAGGCATTTTACACACTATAAACAATGGATGCATTAGATAGACAAATTTATGCATAAAGTTTTTGTGCACCTTGGTGGTTTTTTGCTAATGTCAGCAACATTTTAAAGTTCATGCATCTCCTTAAGCCTTTGTGGAAAGCACATAATCATATACATTTTCTTGATCAGTGCTTTAAGCTCTACACAATAGCGGCAATGTGAAAACAATCTTTTATTTGTATACGGTTCATTGCTGAAATCCACAGGGGTTATCGACTAGTGTATAATAAATCGCTGCAAGGAAACAGAGACATTTGTTCTATTAACTGTGGTTTAGTATATTGAGTGGCCACCTGTTGCTTAAAAGTACTAGAAAAAAAAAACTACCAATTAATAATCAAGATCAGGCCACTAGTTTTTAAATTACAGGCCGGTAACACCTAGAAATAATATCTGCAATACTGCGCTATTATCAGAAAACCGTTTTAAATATGTTCAATGTGATTGCAATATATTAGAGACGGAATATATGAGACGAAAGAAATATGTCTTGATGATTATGTTATAGAGAGACAACGGAAATTGTGATTGTGGTTTAGACAGAGCATTGTAATAGGAAGTACTTCAAGAAATGAATGTGTGAAAAAGAACTGAACAAAAAAAATAAGTCATGTAGGTGAAGTAAAGTTACAGATGTCGTGATTGCATATGCAATTGTATCAATGCAGGCCAACTACAAGCTGAATACTTGTGTAATTGTCTGATGATTATTTTAGACTCAGTACCAGCGTGCCAGTTAGAAGAAAGAAGTCATTCATTATTTTAACCTAAAACATTTGATATTTGTCTCCCAACGTGTTCTGTCTTTTACAAACACCTGTCGTAAGTGGCCATTATAGCAATGGTTGACTGTAATTGGGTATTTTATGCTTAAGTTTAATGCTTAGCTTAATCAAATCCAAAAGACTAATTAATAAGTATCATCTATTGAATAAAATTGCTTCAGTTTAACCACAATATTTTTTGCAATGCTTGGTCCAATTTACCCTGGAAGGCATTTTTCAGCATTTTTTTGACTATTCTCTTTTACATTCTTGACAATTTTTAGCAGTTTACTGCTGAACGAGTATACTCATTTAGCCAGAGATTTTTGTTTTGGTTCTGTTCTGTATAATATTAAACTTTTCGACTTTCGACCCTTTAAAGTGTTTTCCTGCGCAATTATGTACAACAGTTGGTCAAAATTTCTGATGTTGCACAATGGGTATAAAGGCAGATAAAAAAAGAAACATTTGAATGATGCAATAACACATATAACAATGATATAATGAATAAAATAATATTGTTGGTTATGATATTTTTTGAAGCATTAGGCAACACAAATAAGTGGTTCATTAGGACAGACTTGAGGATAGCGGTTTTCCTTTTTTCTTTTTTCATCAGAGCAAACAGGGCAAGGCTTTGTTGGGTTATATTCTTCTCCATTGGTGGATGTGGCATGAGATAGTGCCAAAGCATTTTAATTTACATGTTCCCTGTATTTCAGAAGGTACACACAGTTACAAGTATACTCGTAGTATTTTTATTTTTTGAATCTTGCTCTTATAAATTAACAAAAATGTATAATACTTTTATATTACAAAGTTTATAACAAATTATTAGCTTTGCAATATTTTGAACCCTCAAAAATCCCTGTGACAAGGAACGATTTTGACTGACTAACAAAGTACATCAGATCCCCGACAGTAAGGTTGTTTTTGTGTGATCATCTTTTCCGTTGTCACCTATTACAAGTTGTTTCCTACTGCAACACTCACTATTAAAGAGTTA